>CAMFZD010000199.1:582500-585000 GCA_946000715.1 Vitis cinerea var. helleri x Vitis riparia
CCCTCTCGAGTCTTTTTTTTTCCAATGTTATAAATACGTTTTTCCTATGAAGATTTTAAAATCAATTATGCAAAATATCATTTTCGAAATAACTTCCTAAAAATTAATTTCAAATTCGGTTTGTAAAATTTTGATTTCTCGAAAATTCAATCCCGAAAATTCCCCTATGCAATGTCACTCGTTTAAATATTATGATTGTTAATTGTTACTATTTCATATGTATCGATTTACCATCTTTTAAAAATCTCATATTAATCTAGTCTAATATTTCAAAATCCCATGTCTTAATTTAATTTTTCTATAATTCGTTCAAATCTTATTTACGTCAATTAGAATTGTTATCATATATTTATCCAGTTATTTAAAGTCTAATTTTTCAAAAACCTCATGTCCTAATTTAATTTTTTTTTTTCAATCCTAGAAATTCCATTATACATCTAAATTTTATTTTCATTAATTAGAGTTCTTATTCCCTATCTATTTATTTATATAAGGCCCAATATTTTAAAAATCCAACTTCTCAATTTAAATTTTCAATCCCAAAAATCCTATTATTCATCTTTATTCGCCTAAATATTATTCTCGTTAATTAGTGTTATAATCTCATACTTATCTACTTATTCAAAGTCTAATCCTTCAAAAATCCAGTTCCCTAATTTGATTTTCAATTAAAAAGATTCCACTATTCATTTGTTATTATTATTATTATAATTCGTTTAAACGTTATTTTTTAATTAGTGGCGTTATTCCATATTTATTTATTTGAGTTATTTATTTCAATCATTAAAATTCAATTCTTCAAAACCGGATTTCCAAATTTAATCTTTAGACTCAAAAATTCCAATATCCACATTAATCTACTTAATTATAATTATTTTATCTTATTTATTTATTCTGAAATTCCATTTTAAACAATTCATCTAAATTTCTAACTTCCAATTTTAATTTCTAATTCCAAAAATTCCAATATTCACATTAATCCATTTATTTATTATTATTTTATCTTATTTATTTATTCTAAAATTCCATTTTAAACAATTCATCTAAATTTCCGATTTTCGATTTTAATTTCTAATTCCAAAAATTACAATATTCACATTTATCTATCTAATTATTATTATTTTATTTATTTATTCTAAAATTCCATTTTAAACAATTCATCTAAATTTCCGACTTTCGATTTTAATTTCGAATTCCAAAAATTACAATATTCACATTTATCTACCTAATTATTATTATTTTATTTATTTATTCTAAAATTTCATCTTAAACAATTCATTAAAATTTTCGACTTTCAAATTTAATTTCTAAATTCCAAAAATTCCAATATTCACATTAATCTATTTAATTATTATTATTTTATTCGTTTATTCTAGAAATCCATTTTAAACAATTCTTTAAAATTCCAATTTCCGATTTTAATTTCCAATTTCCAAAATTCTAATTTCTTTATAATTTAATTCCCAAAATTCCAACTCTTAAATTTAATTCCCAAGACCCCTGATTTTCAAACAAATTCCAAGAATCCAATTTTCACTCAGATAGTTTTAATTCCATTTCGGTTCCTAAATAATCTTCTGATTTTCTTGATTTTACATAAGCAATGATGAATTCTTCATGATTTCGAAACATGGAATTTGTGAGGCTAGTCCATGAACGATAAATTGGGCTTTGGTGGGGGCTCTATGTTTGATCCCTTTGATTGTAAATTGTCGTGCTTAATGTATTTTGCTTAAGTCTCGTTTTGCACTCCGATATGCATGAGCTATATTTTGTATTCATTAATTGTGCACTAATCTCGTTTCTTGATAGCGCATTGTGGCTTGTGGCCGAGGTATGCATCCACTTCCATTCTAGTCAACCTTTATTGCGTGTTTTGATTCCCATATTGTGCATGATTTAGGTGAGTATCCATTGATTTTCTCATTGATTGCCACGTCAGCTTCATTCTATTAGTAGAGACCCGACTTTAGGGACTTAAAGGGGTGCTACGGTCTGTACCGTACCTTCCCGATAAGTAACCTGACCCCCGAACCCGATCTGGTTTTTCACAGACCACCCTTTCCAAAATAAGGAGTCACACTCAGGGTTTTCTTTCTTATTTTGTTTGCCCTTTTAAAAAAACAAAACAAAAATAAGTGGCGACTCCAAGTCATTTTTGAATAAATAAAATCATAATTTTTCAAATAAAAATCGAGCTCGCCATCGAGTGGGGAAACGCATGAGCCGGAATACGGGGTCCACACATGCCTTCTATTCAACTTACCTTGTCCTTTTAAGTGCTTCAAGGACTCATGGTCGATATGTATAACAAATTCTTTTGGCCAAAGGTAATGTTGCCAAGTCCCATTGCTCTCACCAGTGCATAAAGCTCATTGTCATATGTTGGGTAGTTCAAAGTTGCCCCATTTAGCTTTTCACTAAAATAGGCTATTGGTCGTTTCTCTTGCATCAAAACAGCTCCAATACCTATTCCTGAGGCCTCACACTCAATCTCAAA